>JAPWTK010000189.1:0-22500 GCA_029963805.1 Aromia moschata
TATTATACTATCGCCAGCTTGTTTAAAGGATTATGTGAATACCAGGTAAACAACAGCGTGATTGAAGGGGAGGTAAAGTAATTGCTTCTTATAAATGCGAATTTTGTAGTTCTTTTAACCCATTAACGCCCAAACGGACACAATTTTTCGTCCTTTTTGGAGCGTCAATCTCGAAAGGGAAATTAATGAATTCACTCAATAAAAACCACTTATCCTAATGTTTTCGGATGTGGTCTTTCGATTTCCGGGGTCAGAATTGTGATTAAATGCTCTAGAAAAAAAATATGGATGACTTTATGGAGAAAAGTACTGAAAATTTGGGATTATTTTTTTGATATATATCTTTTTTTAGTCCAAAAAGTACTCTAACCTACTCCGGATTGTGGAGGGAGGTGGAGGCAATAGTTGGAGTTGATGATATAATTTTTTTTTGCCGACCTCAACTGACTAATCTTTTCAAAATGGCGGATATTGCATAAAATCTCATGAAATATGAATTTTTCTCTAGTATTAACGAGAAAATAATGTTATTGTGAGTTTTTCTTGATCCACAGTCATTTTCCTCAATCAAAACAATACTACAGAATATATTTGACTAAATTTTTAATTTTCAATGATTCGGATTCAATTTTTAATTTGCGGATTCAAAATGGCCGCCATTTCTCAAGAAATGACGCGTTTTCATTATAAAAAGTAAATTTTGAGTTATTCCTGGTGAAAAAGTCTGAAATCCAAGATAGCGTATTCAATTTGGCGGACATCATTCTTGAAAATTCAAAATTTGAAAACGGAAAAATTACAGTCATATTTTACGTAGAATTCTGATGGAAAATGTCCTCTCAATCTTTTTCATAAAAATGCGTTCTATCACCATGAGAAACAAGTAGGATGTGTACTTCCGGCGAGTAGTTTGCGCCCGAGCATCCCTAAGTGCATAATATATAATTCTCATGATTTCATCATGAGAACCTCAACACCGGAAAAAACCTCGTTTTGAGGTTAGAATGAGATAGAACGCATTTTTATGAAAAGATTGAGAGGACATTTTCCATCAGAATTCTACGAAAAATATGACTGTAATATTTCCGTTTTCAAATTTTTATTTTCAAGAATTATGTCCGCCATATTGAATCCGCCATCTTGGATTTCAGACATTTTTACCAGGAATAACTCAAAATGTTACTAAAACAGGAAATGATATAGAAAAAGTATAATTACAAACTCCTATTTACTTTTTTATAATGCAAAACCCACCATTTCTTGAGAAATCCGGCCGCCATTTTGAATCCACCATCATTGAAAATTGAAAATTTTGTCAAATATATTCTGTAGTATTGTTTTGATTGAGAAAAATGACTGTGCATCAAGAAAAACTCACAATAACATTATTTTCTCGTTAATACTAGAGAAAAATTCATATTTCATGAGATTTTTATGCAATATCCGCCATTTTGAAAAGATTAGAGTCAGTTGAGGTCGGCAATAAAAATTATATCATCAACTACAACTATTGCCTCCACCTCCCTCCACAATCCGGAGTAGGTTAGAGTACTTTTTGGACTAAAAAAAAATTATATAAAAAAAATAATCCCCAAATTTTCAGTACTTTTGTCCATAAAGTCAGCCATATTTTTTTTTCCGAAATCGAGAGATCACACCCGAAAACATTAGGATAAGTGGTTTTTATTGAGTGAATTCATTAATTTCCCTTCGAGATTGACGCTCCAAAAAGGACGAAAATTTTGTTCGTTTGGTCGTTAATTGGGTTAATTGGTCTCAATCTGTTGCCAGTGCTTGTGGTGGTAAGATTTATAGATAGTTGTTGATAGTCTTTAGTGGTATGTTAGTGATAGTTTTTCACGAACAAGGAAAATCTTAGGTGGAAATTGCAAGATCTATTAAGTGTTGATGGCGTGCTGTGCAATGTGTTATCGCCTACAAATCGGAAATAACCGCCGTCTCGAGGTTGTCAATACAGGCGGCTTTCCTCTAGGGCAGTGGAGGAAATGGGGAATATTTTCCATTTTGTTAAAGAAAATACTAAAGAAATAGCATTGTTTTACAGATATACAGGGTGTCTCAGCTTTTAGTTTACAGACTTTATTTGCTCACCCAGGATAGTTAGCAAAAAAATGTATATACAAAAGTTACTTGAATTCATGAGGCCTATAAAATGACATATTCCGTTTGACATGTGTTAGTGACCTTGAGGTTATGTCAGTGTCAATATAAGTTTTTTTAAATACAACACCCTGTATTTTTCGACATTTTTTGGATTTACCGAACAATTCTACACATATTTCATGTAACATATCCTATACCTATCTTCAACCGTTTTCGAGATTTTCAAAGTCAAACAGCTATTATTTTACAATACAAAGAATTTTCAGTTTGCCTTGTTTACCAGCTCAATTTGAAAATGTATTAAACTAATTGCTTATAATTACTGAAATATCCCATTGATCTGATTAAAATTACTTTTAACAATACCTCTCAATTGTTTCTAAACTGACAAGGCAAACTGAAAATTCTTTGTATTGTGAAATAATAGCTGTTTGACTTTGAAAATCTCGAAAACGGTTGAAGATAGGTATAGGGTATGTTACATGAAATATGTGTAGAATTGTTCGGTAAATATAAAAATGTCGAAAAATACAGGGTGTTGTATTTAAAAAACTTATATTGACACTGACATAACCTCAAGGTCACTAGCACATGTCAAACGGAATATGTCATTTTATAGGCCTCATGAATTCAAGTAACTTTTGTATATAATTTTTTTTGCTAACTATCCTGGATGAGCAAATAAAGTCTGTAAACTAAAAGCTGAGACACCCAGTATAACTTATATAGCTATATAACACAGAATATATGTATATATCACTAATAAATGAAAGTATTTACTTCATGTAACTACATTTTTAATTGTGAATTCATGTAACAAGTAACAACACTCTCATTTCTTTGCTTTGAATCGTTTCAACATATTTTTTGTATTCAGTTTGCATTTTACCATGTTGTGATTCTTATTTTATGAGGAGGTACAAATTATTTTAACATTTTTTTATCATTACTATTATATCACATTACATTACATTTTTAACATTACTTCTGTTTAGAAGCAGAAACTTAATGAGAAACTATACACTATTTTGAAAAAATATTGACCTATTTTTCGTAAACATAAATTCGAAGCAATTCGCAGTCGGTAGGTAAATGTAGGTCACAGTGTCTGGCTTTTATTATGGCGGCATTGAAACAGAGGAACGCGGAGAACGAAACTAAGGCACACATAAAATATGACCGAATGCACAACGCGAGATTGCAACCATTTATTTCTCCACTTTAACGGACTCAAGCCGAGATGAAAAAAGATATATTTGAGCTGCCTTTGCTCTAAGGACCAGCACAATGCTTGTGAAGCATGTTAGTCCGGTCAGAATATCGTCGACAATATTCTCAAACCTCGTAAATGGATTGTTTTGCAAATTGAGATTATTGCTCATCCAAACCATTCCTCGTATGTTTCTACGTTATATTACCAAACCTTGTATGAAATAAAAATGAGTTTGACCCTGAAAATCTACAGAAACCAAACCTCGTAACTATTGTTGTCTTATAATGACAGTCCAAACCTCGTATCACCATATCATAGTTCAGATATAAACTTATATCTAAACTGTGACCGTATGGACACATGGAATAGTTTGGTGCGCGTTACAGACGGTATTGGAAAATGGTAAAGGACATAATTTTTTGTGGAGTGACGGTTGCACATGCACATACCAAAATAGAAACTCTATTTTGTCGAACGCTCTACTGCAATGTTCAGCATTAAAAAATGTGTGTATTATTCAAAAGATTTTAGAGAAAGGGCACACACAAATGAGTTGCGATTCCGTGCATAGTGTGATAGAACGGAAAATAAAGAATAGGATTATAAGCGTTCCAGCTGATTATGTAAATATATGTAATTGAAAAACTGCACAAAAAATCAAATGGCACCCTTATCTACAGTGCGGTTGGTGATATTTCAGTTCAGCCATATCTTGAAAACCTATCGCATGGGACCCCTTCGAGGAGAATTCCTTAGGTGATTACTGATTTGAAATACACCTCTGACAGAAAGGATATAAAATGAAAAAACCGTCAGCAAGTTTATGAATAATTTTCATAAAAAATGTTACAGAAAACCCTGGGATTTCAAGTGGTACACGCTCTATAGAATACCTTAAATGAAAAACAATGTTTTTCCATAATAAAAACAAATATAAAGAGAATTTAAATTAAACAACTAAAAAAAAAATATAACAAAAAATATATTAACCTAATTTTAAATTTTTATTATTTTATATGGATCATGTTTGCTTGGTATCCCAAACAATTAAAATGGCCTTAAAATTAAAACTTTTGAGAAAATTTTTTTATAACAAATCGAAAAACCTTTTTGCATTAGTTTTGTAAATTATGATAAAAAATTAATACAAATGATACAGTGTTTTTATTGTCATCCCAGGGAAGTCAGAAGTAATTTTTGGAAAACTTGTATCGAGAAAATTTTCTGACGATTTTTTCACTATAAATCCGTATGTAAGTAGGTATATAGTCATACAACATGAAAAATAAAGTGGGTCCTCATATAACGTTTTAAAATATGGGTAACTATATAAGAAACCCCACTTTGAGCAGTAAACGATTTCTTAGAACACACATTTTTTAAGGCATCCTCTAATTTAAAATATTATAGTTCTATTCGTCCTGGTAAAAAGGCAGGTGATCCAAAGTTGTTACGGATTTGAGAGCCTTAAAGTACAATGGATCTAGATCTTACCATTGAGTATAAATTGAAAATGACACGAAGATACCTGGCAGTCCATCCCACAAACACCCCGAAAAATTTTCAGCCGAAAAGCCGGTTGGTTTTACAGCACTGCCACCTGGCATGTCAGAAAAGGGCCAAGTACTGATTATTTGAATAGACCTAACCTAAGTTCGTACATGTGTTTTAAAAAATCTTAAAATGTAAGTTCTTTTTATTAGTTTGTGTTTAGTTAAAAAATGAAAATGGCCTTGATATACTACACCTCTGTTTCAGTAGCTGCACAAACCTCTTGAAATTCATCCAATAATATAAACAAACCTCGTAAGTTACAATTTTTCTGTATAATTCTGCAACTATTAAAAAACTCACAATAGTACAAACAACTGTATGACCGTGTCATCTTTTTAGTTCAATATTGTAAGCATATATTCATGAGATTTTTATTTTATTTAAAAAATAAAATTTGAGAAAGAGGAAGGAACACCATAGTGTTCCTTCCATTCCAATGTGCTCCATACCAACATACAGGGTGTCCCCGGATTGAGTTACCTATAGGTGAAATGGACAAAAAATTTAATTTTTCGACAAAGTCATTCTTCATGAAAAGTTTTGCTTGTCTTGAAACGTCCAGAAAGTTTGTTGTTTGTTCAATTTAACATACAGGGTGTTCAAAAAATAGCAAACATTAAATAATAATGATGAGTAAAGTACCTTAAATATTAACGCTATGTAAGAGAGTTATTAAGAAAAAATATTTGCAATTCAATTTAATGGTCAAATATGAAAGCAGTGCCTACTAGTCAATATTAAGTATTTTGAAGAGATTCCGCAATTTTTATCATTGTTATAACAATGTTTGAAGTATAGCCATTTTCCTTTAAAAAAAATATGTTTACTAAAGTGGCAGACATAATAAAAAAGTCATAAACCCCAAAAATATTATTTAAACATTTATTTTGAAGAAACATCACGTCCAGATAATCATTTAGTCAATCAACACAATAGTTAATAGGTTGTCTTTACACTATTTCTTCTCAAAGTCCCTAATCAGAATATTTAAAATTTGAGTAAGCCATCAATAAGGCGATTGTTATTGTTTGACATTGTGTTTGTCAAAGAGCTTGAGCAAAGCAAAGAACAACTTTTTGTCGAAAAATTAAATGTTTTGTCCATTTCACCTATAGGTAACTCAATCCGGAGACACCCTGTATAGTGCTTTGTTGAAATAAATAATTTAAATATAATTAAATGAAAGTAGGACTACTTCTTCAACGAAAAAGTTTTTCACGAGGTGTTGGACGACAAATTAGACGAAATCTGTTAAAAATAACAACTAACTGCTTACGAGTATATTAATTTTCTGACGAATAAATTTTATATCACGTTGGCTTATTTCGACTTGTGGTTTACATTCTGACCTAGTACATAGTTTTCGTTATTGTGGGCTGCAAATAAAAGCATCAGAGCTGACGGTTATTCGGTGTTATTGTCAACGTATTTGCTTTAGCGAATGTGGACGATTTTTTGTGCAATCTATTTTTGACATTTCATTTTAGCCGATCGTTCGTTGAAATCTAATTCGCAACCGAAATGTTTTGATTAAATGACGAGCGAAATAATGGAAACAGTCGAATGGGGACGAAAAATGAGATATTATAATAAGAGCACTGTTTTTTTCTTTGTCACAAGCGACTATGCTTATTTTCATAAAATGGTAATATTTTGGCTATGTATTTTAACATTACAACCTGATAAATAACCTTAAAATCTATACCTATGAATATCCTACAACAATGAACATACTTCATACAATGTAAAAAAAAATAGAACAGATTTTGAATGATCCTTTGTTGGTTATGCTCCATAATATGTTTTTAACCTTTAGTTATATTTAACAATATATTAAATACAATAGATTAAATCCCATTTACTTCTTGTTTGTAAAAAAATAATATACTTTAAAAAAGCTTATTTTTCGTTAAATATTTTTATTTATATATGTTTTCAAAAAGTTAACAGTTCTTGTACAAAAAAGAAACTAAAATAACTTATTATTACAGAAAAATAACTTACATTTTCTCGACACGCGTTTCGCCAACTATGTTGGCATCTTCAGGAGAAGATTAAAAGTGAATTCTAACCTACACGCTCATAACTTACGTACGGTTCACTGAACTGTAATGTCTGTCTTTTTGATCAGAGCGCACAGTGGACTTGGATGGAACAGTTGGGTATTGGACCATTGTCCTTATTCATTCCACTGTTATATTTTATGATTTATAAACTTTCAAAAGTATCCAACTGTCTATTGTTTGTTACATTTCAATTTTAAATTATTTTTGTCTATCCTATGGTTGTTGTCAAAAGCATGTTGGGCAACACAAGATTTTTCCGTTCTGCCATATTTTAAATGAGCCATGTGTTCTTTAAATCTAGTCAAAATAGATCTTTTGAAGAATGAAGAACTTGGTAGGGGTGGATTTTTTGGATATTCATAATAAAATTAAATTAAAACAAATTAAAAAAATTCACAGTAAAACACATCGTTTTTTTCGTAGAATCATCCCCTGACGTTAAGAAACACCCTGCGCAATAGAGTACTTACTCTATTTCCATTCAGCTAAATTGAAAATAGGTAGAAAAAAGCAAGGTTGTCAGATATATTTCCTAAAATTGCTATGTACTTACAAGTATATTACTTGTTAGTTCTGACGTCTTAGAAAGATAAAAAAAAAAATTTATTGTGAAAAGTATAAATTATTTATATATATTAGAAACGAGGCGGGGGGGGGGGGGGGGAACCCCAGGGGGGGGCGTAAAATAAATGCTAAACTGCATAAAAATTTTACGACGTGTTAAAATGATTTGGATTTTGGGGGGTTATTTTTTTTTGGTTGGTGTGGGGTGTGTTTTGGGGTTTATTAACACATTTTTGAGATTGTGGTAAATAAGATTATTTAAACAAATTATATTAAAATATTAAGAGTTTGTATGCAGGATTTTATTCCTATATTGTTGAATGAAAAAAATTTTTCACAATTTTTGAATTATAAAAAAATATACCATAAGGACGTTTTTTGTTTCCCAGGCGTATTTATCATTTTCAATTAAAATTAGAAGGACTTTACACAGTTTGCGTTGGTAATAAATGGCGCTCCTTTTTTTTTATCCTTGCACTGTATTCGAGTTTATCAAAGTCAAATAGTTAGCAAGCGGAGGTCCCTGTGTCATCATAATCGACCCTCGCAAATGGGCGGAAGGATCCTCGTCATCGTCCTAGACGGCGCATCCAGCTAGAGTAATTAATTTGTCTGGAGATAAAGGGATGTTTGTCGTTTGTTCGCAGGGGATTAGGTGTCGCTTACGTGACCGGTTGGCTCGCGTTAAAACCCGCAATTAATAATGATTATAAAGATTTACAGGGCCGCATTACACATTTAAATGGGAAACTTTCAGTTTTGGTGGAATTTATGGTCGGTCATTTTGAACGAATGCAGAATATACGACAGTTTATTTTATTTTTGTATTCCCTAAATTGTACTTTCTAATTACGTCTATACCAACAGTCTCCAAACTTTTTCAACTCACGCAGTGCCGGATGTCATACAGTTGGATAAAAAAAATTCGTCCACACTTATCCACATTCCTCTTCACATAAAGTAGCGTCTTTGGCTGAGCAATGAACACTGACGACTGAAATCTATAGACAATAGGCTACTCATACCAACTACATCCCTTGATATTAGCAGATTGTAAAACAGTGGGTAGGAGTAAATTTGGTGAGCGACAATCTTATTGGATAGTGGCTTCTGTGACGTCATGTAATGTTTCGAAACATGCTGCTGGCACCGCGTACGTTCGGCCACACCCATTTTGGAATTCCTCAGGCATCACTCACTGTTTTACGATTTGCTGGGAAGCTATCAGTATGTAGGCAATATAGCTAACAATTTTTGAGCTTTGAAAATAGAAAATGTGCAAAAGGGAGTCAAGCAATAGGAAAAACTGGGCGAAAATGAGCAAAGGACCTGTTAAGATTGATCCGACAAAACTCAAATTCATTGTTCGTTAATAATATATAATTAGCAAAGTACCTACGGACTTTTACGACGGCGATTTTTAATAATTTCTTGAGGTTGGGGATGGATTGACACGTAATCGAGTGATAGGGAGAGATCGACACGGACAGCGGTTTCGTATTAAGTGACCTCTAAAACGTGTGGTTATTTTGGTGTATTTTAACCAATAGACACGTTTTTACAGTATGTCTATGTTATTGTTAGAGCGAAGCATCGTGATCGTGAAGTAGGCGCATCCCTTAGTAAGTACAATAACAAAAAATAAATAGTAATAAAATACCTAGACAATCTCTTAGAATCCCTACATATTTGTCAAACACTTACCCTTTTAAGTAGTGTTGTAAGGTGGGTTGCTTGGCTGCACTGGAATTAGTGAACATAACAAGTAAGAGTGTCGTTATCACTAGGGTCCGGAAATGTGTGGCATAACGTAGGATCGGCACTATAAAACTCTATGATAATTAAAGTATAAACCGCATTTTTAAAGCGCCTTTAAATTATGTATGTACGCGTATATTTCTTGCCCCTGCATACGTACGCCACTGACCAATCCTGCCAAGGCGTCGGGACTCGCGTATGCGCGATAATACGCCGGTCCCGTACGGAAGCGCTGGATAGTTAAATGTACCATGCACGAGAGCAAACTTTCCAAACCCTAATTATCACTGTTATCACACAGAGGATATGATTTGTAAAACATTGACAATATCAGATATATACGTTTCCACTGTTGTCTCGAGGAACGAGGTTCGCCTTGATAAAAAAAGTGTATTGTGAGAAAGGTCGTTCAACATCTATTGATGTAATACAGACGTAATTCAAATACTCAATTCAAGCAGTTTTTGCGTCACCTACAGCGCGTTTTATTTATATTTATTTTGTCAGGATACGGGCGGTTTTCGCCTTTCCCGCATAGGACATTTTTAAGTAATATTGATGACGATAATTATTATTACGAATTTCCATCCAACCCCTCCTTACACACGGCGGTACTGATCTCCGGGATAAAATGCCTCGCTCTAGTTATTGTCTTCTGTTAAATGATATTTTTCTATTGTGCTGAATTTACTCCAACACGAGCACTCAGTGCCGGCGCGCACCGGTGCTGCACTTCGCAGCACCGGTCCTGTCTACTGCCTTCCTCACTCATCCGCAGCACAGCCGCCTTTGCGCGACAGAGACAGACATCATATACTTGCATTTAATTCCCAGTGCTTGGCCGGAGCTCGGCCGGAGCGACAATAGCACCAGAGTTGGAGAGGCCTGGGATACGCGGTTATAATGATGATATCTTTCATGTATCTTCGTGTTTTCAAAAAAAAATCGAATCGAGACAGGTTAACAGGAATCTTTAAGGCCCATCGCAGACGACCGACTGTCTGTCGTGTACGGTGGGTCTAAGACGAACAGAAAAACAACTAGGTACTGTTTAGGAGAGCGGACAGGATTGTTAAAAAAGTATGCCCATGTGAAAGTACAAATTTTTAGCAAAGATTTCAGAATTCTGACGAAAATTTGGAGATTTGATTGTGTAAGAAACGGTGTGAAATCAACAGTTACAACCTTTGTTCGTAGACCTATTACCCTGTTGTACATTTTCAAATTTTTTTGTCTCTCCCAGATATTTTTTTGGTTTTTTGTGTCTACTCTAATGTGCTAGATTAAAATATATGGGCTCGGTTTTTAACTATCACTCATGTCATAAGTTTTTAGAGAAGGGAAGAAGAATATAACATGTGAGACACCCAAACCATAAACAATCTAGCGAATTTAGGAGTTACAAAAACAAAATCACTTTTTTTACAAAATATGCTTTATTTTGTATCGAAAAAGTATAATACAATCAATACATTATTTTGTTGTCTTTTTTCCCTTGTATTCGCTGGGATCGGTTTCACGTTTGAGGTTACAACAGAATATAACAGTGAGATTATAACAGTAACCCGCTAAGGTGTTTGGGGTTCATTTTCAATTATACCGCTTCTCTATTTGACCAATTTGCTGGTGAAATTTTTCGCCATGTTCGTCTGAAACTGCACCTAATTTCCAGGGAACTTCCAGGCACCAAAATCCAGGGAAGAATTCCAAATGGGAGTGAACAAAATGCAGCTTAACTTAAGTGACATGTTGCAACCTAACTTCTTGTGAGATTGGATAAGTTCTTCACCTAGATATTTGTAGTTCTCCGTTTTCTTGTTACCTAGGAACTTGCTACATACATTTTGTTTTATTTTCTCGAAAGTGTAGTTTCAAAATTTTTGTCTTTAAAAATTTCTCGTATTTCCGGCCCAACGAACATTTCTTCTTTAAGCTTTGCCTCACTCACACGCGCGAATTTCCGTATCAAATAAAGAAAAGCATTTCCTTCTGTACTTAAGATTTTAACAAAAATTTTTATAAGCCTCAGTTTTATGTGCAGAGGTGGTAAATAAATGTTCTGCTGCTCTACTAAGGGTTCATTAAGGATGTTTTTCAGACTGTGCACATTTTTTCACGTAACGGCCATTCTTTAACGACATAATGTTGGTTTCTGGCTCTACTGTCCCATTCGCAGAAAAAACAACAATAGTTGGTGTAGCCACTCTGCAGTCCTGTAAGTAGTGCAACAACTTTTAGATCGGCACACATATTCCATTTATGATCTTCGAATTTTATACTTTGATATGTATGTTCTCCCACGGGAATAGATGGATGTTCATTGCCATTTAACAATAAAATTGCCTTCAGACTTGTTGACAGGAAAGGTCAAAACATGTTGATGTTCTCTAAATCTAATAAAAGGGACAAAATCCTTTTTCCTAGTCAAAATAATCACTACTGAAATTTCCGAAGATGCTTTTGTATTGATTTTTAAGAATGATCTCAATATTTGCGCTGCCCTTCTTTGTTATGTAAATAACGAAAATACACATCCGTTACTTCGATTTGTCATCTCGCGCCTTCGATCTGTATCGCCTTAAACTTGCTTTAATCGCTTTCCCAGCATAAATCAGGGACCGGCTGTATTTACCTTCCGATCACAGCGATTTGAGCGAGACCCAAATTTCTCTTTGGTGAAACGTTTCGAAGTGCCAAAATTAATTATTCACGCTTTGCTAATAATGTCTCGCGCACGGATTTAATGCCCGTTTACTTCGATTTCTCACTACCGCACCAAGGAAATTCGTAAATCCGTCAATTATGCGAATTAAAATCGTATCGAGCTTGTTTTATCGAGAAGCTTTGAATATCGATGTAATTTCAATGCAATTGATGGAATACCTGTAAATGCTCCTAAATGTGTATGTACCAACTTTTTGTCGCATAAATGATGAAAAATAACCTATTCGAATGGCGTCACGTGACTTTCGGTACCTGTCAAATTTGACATTTTTCCAAAAGAAATCGATCAAAATGGGCCCATTTTCAGCAATTTCAAAAACTTTTACTAAGAAAAGTTTTTTTCTTTGCAAATTTAAAATTATGCCAAATCTGGACGCTCTACAGAACATTAAATTTGTTTTTTGGCATTCTAATATCAACTAAAACTAAACTGTTCAAAACAATTAAACACTGAAGTTCGAAAAAAACATTTTGGTTCTGTAAATTCACCACTATTTTACTATTATCTAAACTATTTATCATCAAATATGGATTAAAATACCTGTTTTTTAAGAAGAAGTTAATAACCCTTCTAAATTCTATTGTTTTTTTTTGCAAAGTTGAAAGTTGAAGTTAACAGTGCTAAACTATCGACGATATTTTGGTTTACTCTTTTTCTAGCATCAAGTACTGAAAAAATTGATTAATTAATTGTATATCTTAAATGCTGGATGGTATGTTAACTTTGCATCAAACATAATAGAATTTAAAAGCGCCATTGAAATAAAAAAAAAAGGATTTAAATCAATATTTTGTAATAACTAATTGTATTAAAAAAAAGTAATTTGTAATAATTGACTACAGTTGTTTTTTTCGAATTTAGAAGTGATTAATTTTTCTGAATACCTGATATTCAGTTGATATAATAGCTGAATGAATTTGTTTTTGCCACTTTTCTAATAGAGATTTTGCACGTTCATGTAAAATTTGGGAAGACACAACTTTTTTTGTAATAAGTGGGCTCATTTTGAGCAATTTTTTTGAAAAAACGTCAAGTTTGTCAGGCACCGAAAGCCGCGTGATACCATTCGAATAGGTCGTTTTTCATCATTTTTAAACCACAACTTAGCCTTGTACTGTTCCTGTATGTTGCATACTTTAATAATCGGCCCTTGCTCTCGCATCGTAGGAGATGCAGATCCTGGAATTCATCGAGTTGAACCGGCTCCTGGGCGTGGAGCACTTCACCTTCTATAACCACACCATCGGCCACCAGGTGGGCTGCATCTTGCGCGACTACGTAGACAGCGGCCTGGTGACGATGCTGCCGTGGCAGCTGGACATGGCCTCCCAGAAAGAGATCCGCACCGAGGGCCTCTTCGCCGCCCTCAACGACTGCCTCTACAGGTCGATGAACAAGTACTCGCACGCCCTGCTCATCGACCTCGACGAGTACATAATCCCGAAGTACAACGACACCCTGCCGCAGCTGATAGAGTAAGTACTAATATTGAGCCTATTCGGAATGTAAAATCGAAAAATTTTCCATTCTTAAAATAATCGGACGGTTCCTATTGTTATCGAACATTCCAAAATGTGAAATGCGTCGGATACCGATAGATCCGTCCGAAGAGATGACAGCAAGATATAGGACCGATAAATTTAAAGTCTGATAATACTCCAGAACGATTGACTTACCACAGTACTAGGCAGTGTAGAATTTTCCACGCGTGAGTCCGGGAACTAGGGGGTGAAATTGAGGGTTGAAATATGAAAACAAAAAAAAACCATAAGCTTAAACGCTGAAAATGTGACAGTACCTTAGAAGGGTACACAAAACGCGTAGCCAAATTTACCACGCGTAAGACCTTCGCTTAATTTTCATTCAAATAAATATTTACAGCTCAGCTCACACATTTTTTTTTATTGTTAACAGTATTTTCAAAAAAATATTTCGAACATCATGTTATTTTTTTTTTTTATTCTTTTTTATTTTTCGTACACTTTAACCCTGAATATCACCCCTCAGTTCCCGGACTTCCGCGCGGTAAATTTGGCTACGCGTTTTGTGTACCCTTCCTAAGGTACTGTCACATTTTCCGCGTTTAATCTTACGGGTTAATTTTTTTTTTATCCCCCACACTTCAACCCTCAATTTCACCTCCTAGTTCCCGGACTCGCGTGCGGAAAATTCTACACTGCCTAGTGCTATGGTAAGTCAATCGTTCTCGATTATTATCAGACTTTAAATTTATCGGTCCTACATATATCTTGCTGTCATCTCTTAGACTATTTGCTTTCCACTCATTCGTCGGTTCGTCCTTCCTATCCGTAGTTGCCGAGTTGCCGAATGCCAGCTACCGACGGTTTTGACAGAGAAGCGACGTATTGCTATCGACTTACCGACACCTTATGTGTGGAACATTTCTTTTCACATTCGACAATACAGTACACTTCTACTCAACGCGCGACTTTCATCAATGATGGCATCATCAGAAGCCGATTAAAACTAAACTGTTTAGGGTTTGATCAAAAATTGCACAAAAGATACAATTTTTTTCTTTTCTCATATCCATTCCACAGATGACAAATATAAAGGATCTACCATCTGAGATGGGGTTCTCTATAACTTTTATATTGTAAATTTAAGAAAAAAAATACACAATTTCGTTATTTTAAATGGAATACTCTGTATATTTGTATATTTTTAGATGCCCCACTAAATTAGTTCTACTTTATTTACCATACATGGTACGTAAAACCCATTTTCGTTATTCAATGTGGCAAATACATATTTCAAATGGAGTGACTCACATTAACTTTACCATTAAACATTAAATGTAAAATTAAATTACCTTTTAATTTATACAAGGTTGTCTATATCATTTTCGAGAAAAAGTCTGTTGTTTTCCAAAGATTGCCACACATTCCTAGTCGTTGGTGGAGATGAGATTGTAAACTTTCTTTTTATAAACCTCCATAAAAAGAAGTCACAATTTGTACGTTCTGGTGACCTTGGAGACATTTTGTGATTTGGATGAAAATAGTTTGTTTTATTTTTTTTATTTTTATTTTTATTATTGTATTATTTTCGTCTGTTTCGTCTATTTCGAGATCTGGATGAAAATGGTTTATGTGTGCTTTTTTTTTATTATTGTATTATTTTCGTCTGTGTTTCATTCTTAATATGTTTTCTCTTCTTTGTTGTAAGTAAATGCTGTAAACGATATTGTCAGAGCCTACTTGCTCATTTTAAATATCTTTTCTGGTGAACTTTGGAACCAATTTTTTCTCGAAAACTGATAGGTACAGATATAGACAACCATATATCAATATTTAAAATAAATTTTTATTTTTTATGCTTATGGATTATCAGCGAAAGAAGCCACCATTACTTTAGAAAAGTGTGGCCAGTTAGAAATAAATGAATGTGTTCCTGCAAAAACGAATGTGAAGTACAATCTTGTAGTTCCACCAAAAAAAAAAAAACTTCCACCTAAATTTACCTCTCTCCCACATTAAGCTTAAGTTAATGGGAAACTGTGTAAAAGCACTTGGCCAAGGAGCTGCACTTGAGTACTTGGATAATGTTTTTTTCCAAGGTTATCCGAAGCCAAACTTAAAGCAGCCAAATTTGTTTGTCCATTTTAAAATGTGATAAAATAAAAATCTGTTTTTCTGAGGTTAAAAAGGCGACACGGATACAGCAGATTCTTGTAAAATAAAGAAAGAGAGAACTGTAGACACATTTTAATCAAAATCCAAACTTTTTGTTAATTGTCACAACATGGCTATTAATACGCGAATATCTTTAAACCCACTTTCTGGAATCACATCTTCATTTTTTCCTGAACATCTAGAAAGCATGAAATTGGTTAGTGATAAGAAAAACTACTCTAATATAAAAAGAGGAGAAGCTTCTTTTTTATGTAAAAGCAAGTTTATTTGTTATAAACTGGGAATACCTAAATAAATACTTTGTAAATGTGACGTGATCGAACTTTTTTGACAATAAATTAGTGACAATAGATTAGTGACCCCAACAACTCCAGAATAACTCTTCGTTGCTGAAGGAATCAACCTGTAAACTAGTATTATAATTCGTGGACATAAATTAATCTGCAATTTTATACCCAGTGGCTGTCGTCATGAAACACGTTAAATAAAAAAACGTCCAAATTTCAAAGTGAAAATCCCTAATAAAAGTGTGCGCGTCAGTTTCACGTAGGAGATGGCAAAGAAATCAGTGCACACGTTGAAACGACACATCACCCGCCCCCCATAAAACTGGAATACGAATTGGGAACGGCATATTGAGCTGTCAGACTAGTTTATATAGCGTTGTACAATATATTCGCAGCTGCATATCGAAGTTATGATTTCGAAAGTTATTTGCAATTCCTCGCATCGTTCGAATGAATATTAAAATTCCGCAAACTAGGAGGACCCAGTCCATCGTGTACCTTGCGGGAATGTTCGATATTGCGATTGAAACTATTCGCTGCGCATCGACAAAAAAAGAGCGAGGAATGTTTTATTGAATTTCTGCTCTAGTAAATAACCCACCAAAATTAAAAGCAATGCATATACGAGTATCTTGGTCGCAAAAAACTCTATACCTTAACTTGCTGCAGCTCCGATCAAAAATATGATAAAAGCAAATCAAAGTGCGTAAGATACGAGTAAAATCCACAAAACATATAGAATCTGTAGCACAGAAAACGTAGTATAGGTTTTCTATGATCTGTAGATAGAGCGAGTGAATATAGCACAGCATAAGTTTTCTATGACCTGTAGATAGAGATAGTGAATCCCATTAAACATAATTTCCAGGACATTTATTCCCATGATATCTAAAAACCGTGTATCGTTTTTCTCACAGTCTCTTATACACTGGAGTCTCCAAAATTCGGCGTAGCTCGGGAACAGAATGTCTCCAGAATTTGGCATCAAGAGGGGTACCCCACCACAGCCACTGAAAAGTCACGGCATTGGTGCTTACTGTCAAGTGAGGCTGTACTTATTTGTTGTTTTGCCGGCGTGAAAAATGTACGTAGGAGTGCGCGGACCAAATTTTTAATAAATTTTTAGTAATGGAGCCAAAAATTGTAAGGGTTCTATAAATACACATAAAGGATCCCATAATATAAAGGAATATCGCGTGTTTAAATATAATTCTGCTTCCTATTCAATAAACTAATGTTGCAAGGATTTCAAATAGCGCGCCGCACAGGAGCAAAGACCTCGTGGTAATAGTAGGGATAGAAAAACGCCGAATTACGGAGGGATTTTTTGCCAAATTGTGGAGGTGAATGGAAAAAAAATCTAGTGTCCGCGAAACTCCACTATGGATCCTTACGTATTTTGACATGTTGAATCCGATTCCGGTGTCCTAATTGCTTCATCACTATCAGCTTTTCCCCTAGGAATAAAAATCCACCTTAGTCTTATGGCAGTAGTGTCATAATCATCATAACATAGTATAAAACAAAGTCGCTTCCCGCTGTCTGTCTGTCCCTATGTATGCTTAGATCTTTAAAACTACGCAACGGATTTTGATGCGGGTTTTTTTTATTAGATATAGATATAATAGATATAATATAATAGAATAGATAATTTTAGAGGTTTCTAATGTGATGTCGTAAATAAACACATTTTTTTGCGCTTACATTGCAAACGCTGGTTGAACCCTACGAGATAGATCAAAATAATGTACTACAGTATTGTACACCTTAAAAAGGTCTACAAAAAAGTCCGCGTGCACCCGTGCGAAGCCGGGTCGCTAGTCTAAAATAAATTAATAAAATATGATTTGAACCTCCTAACACGAGTCCAGGTTGGTGACAGACACTGGTGATTTGGTGCCAATGGTTGATCTGATCCTATACCTACTAAGATTGCTGTGGCTCCCATGCATTTTCTCCCAGGAACTGCAGATCTCTAGGGACCTTACACCATAAGCCATTATTACTCTTTAATGGCCAATTTCGTACTGAATAATTCGGAAATACATGCACCCCATGTAATATGATACCCTTATTACTGCGGTCCGATACTACAAAAACCTGTAGAAAATCTCACAATCCTGCTATCAGTTTTCATGCTAAATTAGTCTCCTATTGAAAAATGCCATGGCACATGATTCCATGTATTTTGACCATCAGGTCTCAAATTCGATCAGGGTTGCTCAAGCACCCATGAAGTGTCCCTTACTGGTGAAATTCTGAGATAGGGGACGGACAGGCAAGGATATGTTAATTTTAAAAATAAATAAAAAATATAAGTTCTGATTATATTTATTTGTAACTTTATATTTATAATCTTTGATTGTCATCTTAGTAATTAAGATCGAAATTGTAAAAAAAAAATTCTTTGATTTTTTACTTGTAAAAAAAAAAGACCAATTATCCGTTTTGCCAACCTTGTGCGGGCAAAATGAATACATAGGTCGGGCAAAACGAATATTGAGAACTAATCAAGACAATCGTCACAAAAATATGATCCTCGGCCTGGATATGTTGAACAAGCTTAATGAGTCCATTCTCCACAATCTCCACACTGTATTCAGTCTTCAATAGGCGGGTGAGTGTAAGCTTCTTTGAACACAGATGACTCCTGTTGCTTGATACACAGATGACTCCTGTGTAACGTTGCGTAAGGTATATCATACAATTTACTTGCTTTTAATATGGACGTCTTTTTAGCTTCTTTGATAGCTTTTGCTAAGTCGTCTTCAGACCAAGAGACTCGTTCGTTCGTTTTATATTTATACACCATCTGCAATAGAGATAATTATTCATTAATACAATTTTTTTATATTAACTATGATCATTAACAAACTATGCATAAGGAGGGCAAAACGGATATTGTCGTTTCGTTTTGCCCGCCTCTTAATTTATTTTCATAACCTAACCTCAAACAAAAATGGTAAAGTAAAAACTTAAAATGAATGTATTTTTTATACACCTATTTACAGCAAAATTTACTAGATTTTATAAATAAATTATTAAGTAATATTTTCCCATCTTAGCAACATTAAATTTGCTCCTTTAATTGTATAAAAAAAATTTGTAAGCTTAATATCTAGACCACAAAAATTCTAGACATTCAATCTAAATATACCCGTAGGTACTGTTTTTATTCTAAAGGAAAGTTAGGAAAAAAATAGAGATAATAAGCTAGTAATAATAAAAAGACATAATAAGCTAATTAAATCAGTGCTGACTGTAGAATTTTAAGTTGCTATTATTTTTCATTGTCAAGACGCGAATATCAAAATGTCAGAATGCATTAGCCAATGAAATGTAGATAGTTATCCTACATCAGAAGAAATATGATAAAGTAGACCATTATTCTGCAGAGCAAAAAATTATTATCTAATAACGTCTTTAATTAAATTCTGTAACAGTCCGGCTTAAATAGTCGGGAAATTACAAATGACTCTCACTAAAACATTCGGTGCATTTTATGGCATAACATTCAGGCGGTATTGCAGCTGTGAAGCACTTAAAGTTCATATAGCCACACAATATCCTTCATGAAAAATTGCCATAAAGCCTGAGTTATGCAATGTGAGCTGAAGAGCTGGGGTTAAAAGGAAATAATTTGTGATAAATTGGAGAAGTTTATAGAAGCTCCGCCATTGTTCTTTCGCAGTTTTACAATGAATCATAAATGATTTCATCTGTAGGAGTAGTCGTCCCGGAAATATATGTCTCTTTGTTTCAACAATTCTATTTGTTTGTAATTTATTTCTGTAGTCCTTTTACTTATTTCATGAAATAAAAAAAGTAAAGTGAGTCAAAACCTTTAGTTGCTGAAAACAATTAAGAGAAAAACATTGAGGGATTATGCTTTGTATTTTTCGTGTAAATTAAAATCTAGTTTTTCAAAAATTAAAAAAGCCTCCTACTCAAATATCCTTAAATGACCGGCATCATCACTGCAATGAATGTTACAAAGTGATGTTAATCAAACACGAAAAAGCACATTTAAAATATATGTATGTATAAAAAATTGACCTACATTTGTAGTTTTACGATTTGGAATCCAGTTCGTATTGGGCGGGCGGAAGTGACGTCAGGACTTTAGTAGTCAGTCTTAATATCAAAATAGATCCACATGATCTGGACATGGAATATTGGAACTTCCTCTCGCATATCCAGACATATTTGTCAAAATTTTAATATTTTGTTGTTTAAGGCGATTTTCCCACTTATCGTCTTTCACAGATAGAAAAGTAAACAAATTTAAACGTACCCAGTAGCCCAGTTATCACTACAAACTTATTCAGGCAACATCGAATGAATAAGTTTTCACTGAAATTGATCTAAATCTTAACAATTCTTTATAGGATGGACACGTTTTTACAAGTATAGTATTACAAATTTTTATTGTTCAAAAATTTATCTTTTAAGTGTCCTTTATTTAACTTTTATGTAAATTCTGCTAACCACATAACTGTTGTGATTTAATATGAGTTTATGAGATATGTTGTGAGTTTTAATAAAAACTTATGCATTCGTTACTGCTCTAATAAGTTGTCTGAAGTTTCGACCGAAAATGAAGAATCCATTTATACGGGTTTTTGATCACAATAGTTTCTTTGAGTTCCGTCTACGACACCCAAGGGCGTTCATCAATCTGTAGTTTGCGAAACTTCGGACATTTTGCATCGGTTGCTTATTCACTCTGTATATCAAATATGTTGTAATATTCTTTACATTATTTTCAGTAATACCAGTGGCGGCTCGTGGGTGTGTTACATGGGTGGGCACAGGGTGTGTTAGTAGGATTACGTTTTAGCTACCAATGGCGCCGCAGACGAAAATTTTTAAAATTTTCAAGCGTTTTACAGACACTTCAGAATTTCAATGAAAAATTCTTTTATACAAAAATATAAACTTTCAAAAGAATAATTTTTGGGATTTGGTAGCTTTTTGAAATAATATTTAGTCACGAATATTGAGGGCTTAAATATATTAAAATAATGGGTGGCAACATGTGAAAAAAATTTGATATAGGTATCTTACCGTTATTTGTAGAGGAAATCAGCTCGCCTGTCCTTATTGTTCACAAAAATGTTAATCGCCTTTTCATTAAAGTCCGGGATTTGTTGCACAAAATTTTATACAATTAATTATTTGGTTTAAAATATGTCTGTTTTTATCCACATTTTCATTGTGACGTCTTATATTTTCACGATAAGCACTATCAAGCTGTTGCCTTGTGTCTACCTTTCCCAACACACTAAAATCTAAAATCTAAGATGTTATGTAAATGTTTTTCATTGTAGCTAGCATGTTTCTTAGCTCGTTCATTTAAATGTTTTAAATCACTCACCCCTTCTTGAGTCCATGCACTTCGGTTGCCACCCATCACTAAACAAATAAAACAAAACAGTTTGTTTGTTTTAGGACACATAACCACTTAAATCTGCCGTAGACACTGCTATTAAAATTTCGTGAATAAATTCGCGATTTTCCTACGTCTGTTTTGGAAATAATCAAATCGGGTATCGGCCTTCCTAACCGTTTAATTTCCGTTCGGATCTCGTATGTAATATCTTTATTAGTCAATAAAAAGTCCACCGAATTCATTTTGAAACTTTTCACAATCAAAAACAGTAAAAACACACTTCTCAGCGAAGAAAATAAACAATCACTAAAAAATGTCACTCAACAAGTGTGACCCGTTCAGCTGATTTTCGAACGATTTAACGACGTCTGTCTGCTGCAAATTGTCTCCAAACATACCAGTCACCGAAAAAGCCCGATTAAAAACGAGGGCTGGGAAACTGTGTGCCCTCGGAAACGCGCGAAATGCGACTACGGTGGCTCGATGCGAATTCAGATTACGGTGGCTCGATGCTCGATCGATAGTCTGTCATATATATATCCCCATATATATATATATATATATATAAAATTATTTTTTTTTTTTTTTTTTTTTTTTTTTTTTTTTTTTTTTTTTTTTTTTTTTTTTTTACCCCCACTTTTTTTTTTTCCCCCATTTTTTTTTTTTTTTTCCTTTTTATTTTTAAAAAACATTATTATTCCCCTCCCCTTAACCCCCCCCCCCCCCATTTTTTTTCCCCCTTTTTTTTTTTTTTTTTTTTTTTTTTTTTTAAATTATTTTTTTAACCATTTTTTTTTTTTTTTTTTTTTTTTTTTTTCCCCCTTTCCTTTTTTTCTTTTCTTTTTTTTTTCCCTTTTTTTATAAATTTTTTATTTTTTTTCCCTCCCTATTTTTTTTTCCCCCCCCCCCCCCCCCCCCCTCCCCCCCCCTTTTCCCCCCCTCTTATTTTCCCTCCCTTTTTTTTTTTTTTTTTTTTTTCCCCCCCCCCCCTTTTTTTTTTTTTTTTTTTTCCCCCCCCCCCCCCCTCTTTTTTTCTTTTTTAAAATTTCCCCCCCCCCTTTTTTTTTTTAACCCCCCCCCCCCCCCCCCCCCCCACCCCCCACTTCCCCCCCAATAACCCCCCCCAAAAAACCCCCCCCCCCTTTTCCCCCCCCCCCATTT